>OY751384.1:32500-35000 GCA_963565295.1 Epirrhoe alternata | reverse complement strand
TCTATGTGCCTTAATTAGGATTTAAGGATCAGGGATTATAGGTTACAATCTGCCGCTTGGGCTTCTCTTCGTTTTAGCTATGGTTACTTATTCTATTTTATCTTATTTTACTTCTTAATTTAAGTACAATTTTCTGGTTCTTATATCTATTACATTTTATATAATTTTCTTGTTACACTTTAGTGTAACGGGTACATACAGTTTGCTTATATCTAGGTTACTAAAGTTACAAGTTTTGTTTTATTTGCTATATTAATTTCTTATTTACTATTATTTACTTATTGTACTATTCACTAATCTGTTACAATCTGTTATTTCTATATGCTGATTTTATATATTTACAAATATATATTCACCATATATGTTTACCTATTTATTTCTTATTATTACTTTGCTTACAATTTCAGTACAATAGTTTTCAAATTTCTTTCTCAATTCTTTATTTGTCATTAAGACATTTGCGTTTCTTATATTTAGTTCAATATCTAGGTTCATCTCGGCTTCGTATCTCTTCTGGGAGAAAACTGGACATTCGAACAATATATGGACTACCGTTTCGCTTATAGCAGGGTCACAGGTACACGAGGGGCTGTCCTTACACTTAAACCGGTTTAAGTATTCGGAAAACCCGCCGTGCCCAGTCAAGACTTGTGTCATTAAGTTGCTAGGTTCGTATTTGCGTGCGACCCTATATGCCTGTATGGCATCCGGAAGAAACAATCTGGTGACACTTGCTGTGCCGCCCGTCGTATATCTCCGGTTCCATTCGCCCAGCGACTCCGATCGGATTAGTCGCTTGACGAATGAAACCGGACAATAGGCGTAGTCAGGACGTTTGCGCGTGTTCAGTGCAGCTTCTTTAGCTAGCTGGTCCGCTCTCTCATTCCCCTCCAACCCTGCGTGGGCTTTTATCCAGAATAAAGAAATTTCTTTATTCTGGTTCCTGCTGGTTTGGATATTCTCCTGTGCTTCCACTGCTAAGGGATGGAGGGAACCTTGATTTGTTACGGTTTCCAGTGCTGATTTGGAGTCGCTGTAGATTCCGTAAGTCTCTTCCGATCGCTTCACTATCTCCTTCGTGGCCCTGCATATTGCTAGAAGTTCGGCCTGATAGACGGTACAGTACGATGGCAGTTTTAGTTTGAGAGCTTTGGTCTCGGCTTCATTATCCCATATGGATAATGCTGCTCCGACCTCACCCTCAATCTTGCTGCCATCTGTGTAGATACGTACTGCTTGGTTGTTGTGGGCGTCTACTTGTTCCTGGTCTGTCAGGCCGATGAAGTCCAAGCTTGTGCGTTCTGCCGGGTGTTTTGATTGGGCGTATGGGACGAGCCGCTCAACCTCTCTGTCTCTCAATTCTGGCACTGTCATTCCCCTCCTTGCCTTGTACAGGGCAGCGGCCTCTTTGACTCGAAGGTCGAGTGGCAGTAGTCCAGCCAGCGCCAAAGCCGAGTTGAGCGAAACTGTACGGTATGCTCTTGTGAGTTTTTGGGCAAATCCTCTTTGTACTGCATTGAGCTGTTTCTGCGTACCTATCTTGTCGGATTCCGGTGCCCAAACGCTAGCCGCGTACATTATTACTGGCTCAACTGTTGCCGTGTAAATCGTCCGGATGACCTCAGGGTGTAAGCCCCAACTAATCCTGGCGGTTCTGGATAGCCTCTTATAGATGTTTAATGCCTTTCTACAGACGTTGGCGACGTGGCTATTAAACGTCAGTTTGTCGTCAATGGTGAGCCCCAGGATTTTGATTTCCCGCGTCATGGCAATGCCGACCCCGCCCATGTTTAGGATTGGGGTGTCATACTTAAGCTTCCGTGTAATTACCATTGCATTAGTCTTTGACGGTGCAAATTTGAGCTTGTTTTTGACACCCCACTCCCTCACATAGGCGAGGGCGGCATTGGCCTGACGCTGGACTTCTTGAGCTGTGTCCCCATTAAAGACTAGGACAACATCATCCGCGAACGCTTGGCTGTAGTCGCCTCGCTTCTCTAATCCCTTTAGGAGTGGGTCCAAGAGAAGATTCCACAATATTGGGCCCCCGATCGAGCCTTGGACGCAGCCCTTACTGGTGCTCTTGGTGTACTCTTCTCCAGCATACCTGACCCTAACTTTCCGGTCCTGTAGGTTAGGTTAGGTTAGGTTAGGTTAGGTTAGGTTAGGTTAGGTTAGGTTAGGTTAGGTTAGGTTAGGTTAGGTTAGGTTAGGTTAGGTTAGGTTAGGTTAGGTTAGGTTAGGTTAGGTTAGGTTAGGTTAGGTTAGGTTAGGTTAGGTTAGGTTAGGTTAGGTTAGGTTAGGTTAGGTTAGGTTAGGTTAGGTTAGGTTAGGTTAGGTTAGGTTAGGTTAGGTTAGGTTAGGTTAGGTTAGGTTAGGTTAGGTTAGGTTAGGTTAGGTTAGGTTAGGTTAGGTTAGGTTAGGTTAGGTTAGGTTAGGTTAGGTTAGGTTAGGTTAGGTTAGGTTAGGTTAGGTTAGGTTAGGTTAGGTTAGGTTAGGT
>OY751384.1:17500-25000 GCA_963565295.1 Epirrhoe alternata | reverse complement strand
AGGTTAGGTTAGGTTAGGTTAGGTTAGGTTAGGTTAGGTTAGGTTAGGTTAGGTTAGGTTAGGTTAGGTTAGGTTAGGTTAGGTTAGGTTAGGTTAGGTTAGGTTAGGTTAGGTTAGGTTAGGTTAGGTTAGGTTAGGTTAGGTTAGGTTAGGTTAGGTTAGGTTAGGTTAGGTTAGGTTAGGTTAGGTTAGGTTAGGTTAGGTTAGGTTAGGTTAGGTTAGGTTAGGTTAGGTTAGGTTAGGTTAGGTTAGGTTAGGTTAGGTTAGGTTAGGTTAGGTTAGGTTAGGTTAGGTTAGGTTAGGTTAGGTTAGGTTAGGTTAGGTTAGGTTAGGTTAGGTTAGGTTAGGTTAGGTTAGGTTAGGTTAGGTTAGGTTAGGTTAGGTTAGGTTAGGTTAGGTTAGGTTAGGTTAGGTTAGGTTAGGTTAGGTTAGGTTAGGTTAGGTTAGGTTAGGTTAGGTTAGGTTAGGTTAGGTTAGGTTAGGTTAGGTTAGGTTAGGTTAGGTTAGGTTAGGTTAGGTTAGGTTAGGTTAGGTTAGGTTAGGTTAGGTTAGGTTAGGTTAGGTTAGGTTAGGTTAGGTTAGGTTAGGTTAGGTTAGGTTAGGTTAGGTTAGGTTAGGTTAGGTTAGGTTAGGTTAGGTTAGGTTAGGTTAGGTTAGGTTAGGTTAGGTTAGGTTAGGTTAGGTTAGGTTAGGTTAGGTTAGGTTAGGTTAGGTTAGGTTAGGTTAGGTTAGGTTAGGTTAGGTTAGGTTAGGTTAGGTTAGGTTAGGTTAGGTTAGGTTAGGTTAGGTTAGGTTAGGTTAGGTTAGGTTAGGTTAGGTTAGGTTAGGTTAGGTTAGGTTAGGTTAGGTTAGGTTAGGTTAGGTTAGGTTAGGTTAGGTTAGGTTAGGTTAGGTTAGGTTAGGTTAGGTTAGGTTAGGTTAGGTTAGGTTAGGTTAGGTTAGGTTAGGTTAGGTTAGGTTAGGTTAGGTTAGGTTAGGTTAGGTTAGGTTAGGTTAGGTTAGGTTAGGTTAGGTTAGGTTAGGTTAGGTTAGGTTAGGTTAGGTTAGGTTAGGTTAGGTTAGGTTAGGTTAGGTTAGGTTAGGTTAGGTTAGGTTAGGTTAGGTTAGGTTAGGTTAGGTTAGGTTAGGTTAGGTTAGGTTAGGTTAGGTTAGGTTAGGTTAGGTTAGGTTAGGTTAGGTTAGGTTAGGTTAGGTTAGGTTAGGTTAGGTTAGGTTAGGTTAGGTTAGGTTAGGTTAGGTTAGGTTAGGTTAGGTTAGGTTAGGTTAGGTTAGGTTAGGTTAGGTTAGGTTAGGTTAGGTTAGGTTAGGTTAGGTTAGGTTAGGTTAGGTTAGGTTAGGTTAGGTTAGGTTAGGTTAGGTTAGGTTAGGTTAGGTTAGGTTAGGTTAGGTTAGGTTAGGTTAGGTTAGGTTAGGTTAGGTTAGGTTAGGTTAGGTTAGGTTAGGTTAGGTTAGGTTAGGTTAGGTTAGGTTAGGTTAGGTTAGGTTAGGTTAGGTTAGGTTAGGTTAGGTTAGGTTAGGTTAGGTTAGGTTAGGTTAGGTTAGGTTAGGTTAGGTTAGGTTAGGTTAGGTTAGGTTAGGTTAGGTTAGGTTAGGTTAGGTTAGGTTAGGTTAGGTTAGGTTAGGTTAGGTTAGGTTAGGTTAGGTTAGGTTAGGTTAGGTTAGGTTAGGTTAGGTTAGGTTAGGTTAGGTTAGGTTAGGTTAGGTTAGGTTAGGTTAGGTTAGGTTAGGTTAGGTTAGGTTAGGTTAGGTTAGGTTAGGTTAGGTTAGGTTAGGTTAGGTTAGGTTAGGTTAGGTTAGGTTAGGTTAGGTTAGGTTAGGTTAGGTTAGGTTAGGTTAGGTTAGGTTAGGTTAGGTTAGGTTAGGTTAGGTTAGGTTAGGTTAGGTTAGGTTAGGTTAGGTTAGGTTAGGTTAGGTTAGGTTAGGTTAGGTTAGGTTAGGTTAGGTTAGGTTAGGTTAGGTTAGGTTAGGTTAGGTTAGGTTAGGTTAGGTTAGGTTAGGTTAGGTTAGGTTAGGTTAGGTTAGGTTAGGTTAGGTTAGGTTAGGTTAGGTTAGGTTAGGTTAGGTTAGGTTAGGTTAGGTTAGGTTAGGTTAGGTTAGGTTAGGTTAGGTTAGGTTAGGTTAGGTTAGGTTAGGTTAGGTTAGGTTAGGTTAGGTTAGGTTAGGTTAGGTTAGGTTAGGTTAGGTTAGGTTAGGTTAGGTTAGGTTAGGTTAGGTTAGGTTAGGTTAGGTTAGGTTAGGTTAGGTTAGGTTAGGTTAGGTTAGGTTAGGTTAGGTTAGGTTAGGTTAGGTTAGGTTAGGTTAGGTTAGGTTAGGTTAGGTTAGGTTAGGTTAGGTTAGGTTAGGTTAGGTTAGGTTAGGTTAGGTTAGGTTAGGTTAGGTTAGGTTAGGTTAGGTTAGGTTAGGTTAGGTTAGGTTAGGTTAGGTTAGGTTAGGTTAGGTTAGGTTAGGTTAGGTTAGGTTAGGTTAGGTTAGGTTAGGTTAGGTTAGGTTAGGTTAGGTTAGGTTAGGTTAGGTTAGGTTAGGTTAGGTTAGGTTAGGTTAGGTTAGGTTAGGTTAGGTTAGGTTAGGTTAGGTTAGGTTAGGTTAGGTTAGGTTAGGTTAGGTTAGGTTAGGTTAGGTTAGGTTAGGTTAGGTTAGGTTAGGTTAGGTTAGGTTAGGTTAGGTTAGGTTAGGTTAGGTTAGGTTAGGTTAGGTTAGGTTAGGTTAGGTTAGGTTAGGTTAGGTTAGGTTAGGTTAGGTTAGGTTAGGTTAGGTTAGGTTAGGTTAGGTTAGGTTAGGTTAGGTTAGGTTAGGTTAGGTTAGGTTAGGTTAGGTTAGGTTAGGTTAGGTTAGGTTAGGTTAGGTTAGGTTAGGTTAGGTTAGGTTAGGTTAGGTTAGGTTAGGTTAGGTTAGGTTAGGTTAGGTTAGGTTAGGTTAGGTTAGGTTAGGTTAGGTTAGGTTAGGTTAGGTTAGGTTAGGTTAGGTTAGGTTAGGTTAGGTTAGGTTAGGTTAGGTTAGGTTAGGTTAGGTTAGGTTAGGTTAGGTTAGGTTAGGTTAGGTTAGGTTAGGTTAGGTTAGGTTAGGTTAGGTTAGGTTAGGTTAGGTTAGGTTAGGTTAGGTTAGGTTAGGTTAGGTTAGGTTAGGTTAGGTTAGGTTAGGTTAGGTTAGGTTAGGTTAGGTTAGGTTAGGTTAGGTTAGGTTAGGTTAGGTTAGGTTAGGTTAGGTTAGGTTAGGTTAGGTTAGGTTAGGTTAGGTTAGGTTAGGTTAGGTTAGGTTAGGTTAGGTTAGGTTAGGTTAGGTTAGGTTAGGTTAGGTTAGGTTAGGTTAGGTTAGGTTAGGTTAGGTTAGGTTAGGTTAGGTTAGGTTAGGTTAGGTTAGGTTAGGTTAGGTTAGGTTAGGTTAGGTTAGGTTAGGTTAGGTTAGGTTAGGTTAGGTTAGGTTAGGTTAGGTTAGGTTAGGTTAGGTTAGGTTAGGTTAGGTTAGGTTAGGTTAGGTTAGGTTAGGTTAGGTTAGGTTAGGTTAGGTTAGGTTAGGTTAGGTTAGGTTAGGTTAGGTTAGGTTAGGTTAGGTTAGGTTAGGTTAGGTTAGGTTAGGTTAGGTTAGGTTAGGTTAGGTTAGGTTAGGTTAGGTTAGGTTAGGTTAGGTTAGGTTAGGTTAGGTTAGGTTAGGTTAGGTTAGGTTAGGTTAGGTTAGGTTAGGTTAGGTTAGGTTAGGTTAGGTTAGGTTAGGTTAGGTTAGGTTAGGTTAGGTTAGGTTAGGTTAGGTTAGGTTAGGTTAGGTTAGGTTAGGTTAGGTTAGGTTAGGTTAGGTTAGGTTAGGTTAGGTTAGGTTAGGTTAGGTTAGGTTAGGTTAGGTTAGGTTAGGTTAGGTTAGGTTAGGTTAGGTTAGGTTAGGTTAGGTTAGGTTAGGTTAGGTTAGGTTAGGTTAGGTTAGGTTAGGTTAGGTTAGGTTAGGTTAGGTTAGGTTAGGTTAGGTTAGGTTAGGTTAGGTTAGGTTAGGTTAGGTTAGGTTAGGTTAGGTTAGGTTAGGTTAGGTTAGGTTAGGTTAGGTTAGGTTAGGTTAGGTTAGGTTAGGTTAGGTTAGGTTAGGTTAGGTTAGGTTAGGTTAGGTTAGGTTAGGTTAGGTTAGGTTAGGTTAGGTTAGGTTAGGTTAGGTTAGGTTAGGTTAGGTTAGGTTAGGTTAGGTTAGGTTAGGTTAGGTTAGGTTAGGTTAGGTTAGGTTAGGTTAGGTTAGGTTAGGTTAGGTTAGGTTAGGTTAGGTTAGGTTAGGTTAGGTTAGGTTAGGTTAGGTTAGGTTAGGTTAGGTTAGGTTAGGTTAGGTTAGGTTAGGTTAGGTTAGGTTAGGTTAGGTTAGGTTAGGTTAGGTTAGGTTAGGTTAGGTTAGGTTAGGTTAGGTTAGGTTAGGTTAGGTTAGGTTAGGTTAGGTTAGGTTAGGTTAGGTTAGGTTAGGTTAGGTTAGGTTAGGTTAGGTTAGGTTAGGTTAGGTTAGGTTAGGTTAGGTTAGGTTAGGTTAGGTTAGGTTAGGTTAGGTTAGGTTAGGTTAGGTTAGGTTAGGTTAGGTTAGGTTAGGTTAGGTTAGGTTAGGTTAGGTTAGGTTAGGTTAGGTTAGGTTAGGTTAGGTTAGGTTAGGTTAGGTTAGGTTAGGTTAGGTTAGGTTAGGTTAGGTTAGGTTAGGTTAGGTTAGGTTAGGTTAGGTTAGGTTAGGTTAGGTTAGGTTAGGTTAGGTTAGGTTAGGTTAGGTTAGGTTAGGTTAGGTTAGGTTAGGTTAGGTTAGGTTAGGTTAGGTTAGGTTAGGTTAGGTTAGGTTAGGTTAGGTTAGGTTAGGTTAGGTTAGGTTAGGTTAGGTTAGGTTAGGTTAGGTTAGGTTAACCTAACCTAACCTAACCTAACCTAACCTAACCTAACCTAACCTAACCTAACCTAACCTAACCTAACCTAACCTAACCTAACCTAACCTAACCTAACCTAACCTAACCTAACCTAACCTAACCTAACCTAACCTAACCTAACCTAACCTAACCTAACCTAACCTAACCTAACCTAACCTAACCTAACCTAACCTAACCTAACCTAACCTAACCTAACCTAACCTAACCTAACCTAACCTAACCTAACCTAACCTAACCTAACCTAACCTAACCTAACCTAACCTAACCTAACCTAACCTAACCTAACCTAACCTAACCTAACCTAACCTAACCTAACCTAACCTAACCTAACCTAACCTAACCTAACCTAACCTAACCTAACCTAACCTAACCTAACCTAACCTAACCTAACCTAACCTAACCTAACCTAACCTAACCTAACCTAACCTAACCTAACCTAACCTAACCTAACCTAACCTAACCTAACCTAACCTAACCTAACCTAACCTAACCTAACCTAACCTAACCTAACCTAACCTAACCTAACCTAACCTAACCTAACCTAACCTAACCTAACCTAACCTAACCTAACCTAACCTAACCTAACCTAACCTAACCTAACCTAACCTAACCTAACCTAACCTAACCTAACCTAACCTAACCTAACCTAACCTAACCTAACCTAACCTAACCTAACCTAACCTAACCTAACCTAACCTAACCTAACCTAACCTAACCTAACCTAACCTAACCTAACCTAACCTAACCTAACCTAACCTAACCTAACCTAACCTAACCTAACCTAACCTAACCTAACCTAACCTAACCTAACCTAACCTAACCTAACCTAACCTAACCTAACCTAACCTAACCTAACCTAACCTAACCTAACCTAACCTAACCTAACCTAACCTAACCTAACCTAACCTAACCTAACCTAACCTAACCTAACCTAACCTAACCTAACCTAACCTAACCTAACCTAACCTAACCTAACCTAACCTAACCTAACCTAACCTAACCTAACCTAACCTAACCTAACCTAACCTAACCTAACCTAACCTAACCTAACCTAACCTAACCTAACCTAACCTAACCTAACCTAACCTAACCTAACCTAACCTAACCTAACCTAACCTAACCTAACCTAACCTAACCTAACCTAACCTAACCTAACCTAACCTAACCTAACCTAACCTAACCTAACCTAACCTAACCTAACCTAACCTAACCTAACCTAACCTAACCTAACCTAACCTAACCTAACCTAACCTAACCTAACCTAACCTAACCTAACCTAACCTAACCTAACCTAACCTAACCTAACCTAACCTAACCTAACCTAACCTAACCTAACCTAACCTAACCTAACCTAACCTAACCTAACCTAACCTAACCTAACCTAACCTAACCTAACCTAACCTAACCTAACCTAACCTAACCTAACCTAACCTAACCTAACCTAACCTAACCTAACCTAACCTAACCTAACCTAACCTAACCTAACCTAACCTAACCTAACCTAACCTAACCTAACCTAACCTAACCTAACCTAACCTAACCTAACCTAACCTAACCTAACCTAACCTAACCTAACCTAACCTAACCTAACCTAACCTAACCTAACCTAACCTAACCTAACCTAACCTAACCTAACCTAACCTAACCTAACCTAACCTAACCTAACCTAACCTAACCTAACCTAACCTAACCTAACCTAACCTAACCTAACCTAACCTAACCTAACCTAACCTAACCTAACCTAACCTAACCTAACCTAACCTAACCTAACCTAACCTAACCTAACCTAACCTAACCTAACCTAACCTAACCTAACCTAACCTAACCTAACCTAACCTAACCTAACCTAACCTAACCTAACCTAACCTAACCTAACCTAACCTAACCTAACCTAACCTAACCTAACCTAACCTAACCTAACCTAACCTAACCTAACCTAACCTAACCTAACCTAACCTAACCTAACCTAACCTAACCTAACCTAACCTAACCTAACCTAACCTAACCTAACCTAACCTAACCTAACCTAACCTAACCTAACCTAACCTAACCTAACCTAACCTAACCTAACCTAACCTAACCTAACCTAACCTAACCTAACCTAACCTAACCTAACCTAACCTAACCTAACCTAACCTAACCTAACCTAACCTAACACCTAACCTAACCTAACCTAACCTAACCTAACCTAACCTAACCTAACCTAACCTAACCTAACCTAACCTAACCTAACCTAACCTAACCTAACCTAACCTAACCTAACCTAACCTAACCTAACCTAACCTAACCTAACCTAACCTAACCTAACCTAACCTAACCTAACCTAACCTAACCTAACCTAACCTAACCTAACCTAACCTAACCTAACCTAACCTAACCTAACCTAACCTAACCTAACCTAACCTAACCTAACCTAACCTAACCTAACCTAACCTAACCTAACCTAACCTAACCTAACCTAACCTAACCTAACCTAACCTAACCTAACCGAACCTAACCTAACCTAACCTAACCTAACCTAACCTAACCTAACCTAACCTAACCTAACCTAACCTAACCTAACCTAACCTAACCTAACCTAACCTAACCTAACCTAACCTAACCTAACCTAACCTAACCTAACCTAACCTAAC
>OY751384.1:7500-10000 GCA_963565295.1 Epirrhoe alternata | reverse complement strand
CAAAACTGAAAAGCATAGAAGAAGAACATTCAGATGAAGATCCACCTTTCACATTGGGAGAACTAGTCAGCTCTATAGACAGCTTTAACCCAAAAAAAGCACCAGGATATGACGGCTTCACAGCAGATATTTGCGCAACTGCTATCAGAACTGACTCACCACTGTTCTTGGAAATTATAAATAAATGCTTACAATTCAGTCTTTTCCCCAAAATATGGAAATCAGCGTCAGTGATTGTACTCAGAAAACCTGGGAAAACCGATTATACCCAGGTTAAATCATATCGCCCAATAGGACTCCTTTCGATATTTGGGAAAATACTGGAAAAAATGTTGATTAAACGAATACGATGGCACCTACTCCCTAAATGTAATCCTCGACAATACGGCTTTATGCCCCAGCGTTGTACCGAGGACTCCCTCTATGACCTAATGAACCACATTCAAGATGAAATAAACACAAAGAAGATCTGCATCTTAGTATCTTTGGACATAGAGGGAGCCTTTGATAACGCTTGGTGGCCCGCAATTAGAAAGCAACTACAAGAGAAAAGGTGCCCCGTAAACTTAAGGAAACTCGTCAACAATTATTTAGAGGATCGTCAAGTCCAAATGGCATATGCTGGAGAAGTCACATCCAAAAGTACTTCGAAGGGATGTATACAAGGTTCAGTAGGGGGCCCAACATTCTGGAATATTCTGCTGGACCCCCTGCTTCAACAATTAGACCAAGACGGAGTTTACAGTCAGGCTTTTGCAGACGATATCGTCCTTGTCTTCTCCGGAGTTAAAGCAAAAGAAATAGAAAGTAGAATAAATGAAACGCTTGATAATATATATACATGGGGATTACATAATAAATTAAAATTTGCCGCTCATAAAACTAACGCTATGATTATTACTAAAAAACTTAAATACGATATACCAAATATAGAAATGGGGGGAACAAAAATAAATATAGTAAACGATATAAAACTACTAGGACTCACAATTGATAATAAACTTACATACAATACACATGTGTCGAACATTTGCAAAAAAGTTTCGGGTATATACCATCAACTTGCAAGAGCAGCAAAAACTAATTGGGGACTGAATCCGGAAATAACAAGAACGATATACGTAGCAGTAATAGAGCCGACTATACTTTACGCTTCCAGCGTGTGGTATCAGGCCACGGAAAAAATATCAGTACAGAAACAATTAAATTCCATACAGCGGGGATTTGCACAAAAAATATGTAAATCCTACAGAACAACCTCGCTCAACTCCGTCTTAATCCTCTCGGGATTATTACCCTTAGATCTACGGATTCAAGAAGCAGCATCCATATACGAGGCAAAGAGAGGAAAGCCTCTAGATGAAATTGTGGGTGATAGAGAACTCGAAATCAAAGTAAATTTTGCAGAAGCTTGCCATCCTGCAAGTGAACCGGAATTATCATTTAAATGCATTGAAGAATGGACAGAAAAAACTATAACAGAAAACAATATAAACGGATTATTAGTATTTACAGATGGGAGCAAGATAGAAGGAAAAGTAGGAGCAGCTCTTTCCTGGTGGAAAAATAATACAGAAATAAAAAATAAAAAAGTACACTTAGAGCCATTCTGTACAGTATTTCAGGCTGAATTATTTGCACTGTACATAGCAACAGAAAACGCCCTAGAAATGAAGGAACCAAAAATCACAATCTTTAGCGATTCCCGATCTTCCTTAGAGCTTATCCAGAGTAAAAATACATTCCACCCGTTGGCCTTTGAGATCCGTAGAAATATCTCCACTCTACGAAAAAAAGGCCAAAATGTAGAACTGTTCTGGGTAAAAGCTCATGTAGGTGTGATGGGAAATGAACGCGCAGACGAGTTAGCGAAATCAGCAGCACTCGGTAAAAAATCAGCTTATGACTATGACAAATGTCCGATATCACATATCAAAAAAGCCTTAAGGCAAAAATCAATAGAGGAATGGAACAAAAGATACACTAAATCGGAAACGTCAAAAATTACAAAAACTTTCTTCCCAGACGCGATACATGCCTACAAAACAATAAAAGGAATAAAACTTAACAATATTCTAACACAAATCTTTACAGGACATGGAGGCTTTGGACAATATCTCCACAGATTTAAGCTAAAACAATCACCAGAGTGTATCTGTGACCCAACTGCAGAAGAATCAATACTTCACCTAATAACAAGCTGTCCCAAATATTCGAGACAACGAAATGACCTAGAAACAGAATTTAATGATGATATAATACCTAGCAAACTACCAGAATGGATAAAAGAAAATGACAGAAGAGAAAAATTCTTACAATTTTGTACATATATTGCGAATGAAGCAATACTAAGAAATAAAACATAATTGATTGTATGAATATATAATATAAACTTAAAATATATATTTTAAAAGAAATATGTATTAATAAAATAATAAGAAAAACAAAAAAAAAATAAAAAAAATAAATAAATATAGAATAAAAATAATATAAAAATATA
>OY751384.1:0-5000 GCA_963565295.1 Epirrhoe alternata | reverse complement strand
TTTGACAATCCTTAGGGTAAAACCCTACTATTCGTTTATCATTTACGGTTTTTCGGACACTTATTAATAGGTTCGTTGTAGAGTCTCGACATACCATTTATATTCCATCAAATTTTGACTAGTTTTTAGCCTAAAAACTTACCTCAAAGTTTATTATTCAGAAGATAAATTTGAGAAGTAGAGCCCTACTCTACACTGACTCAACCTTGAAACTTACCTTATCTTCGACCCGTGTTGCTCCTAGTGACCAACGACGACAGGGAATCCACGGAACACCACCTGAAATAAAAAAAAAACAAGGTTAATAATAGTAGGAAAAAACACAAGCTTACTCAGATTACACTTACCAATCACAGGACGAGACGCGTAGCTCCAGCTGATTGAACACACAGTTGGCAGCATCTGAAACAAAAATAAGATATTAAATAGTTAGGACATAGGAAAGCTATACACATATACACTATATTATATACAACTTATACAAACTTTTTGACTTATATATTTACAAATTGACGGATCCCTTGACAAGATGTTTGGAATTAGAACGCCTGTCAGGAAAGAGGAGGTTGCTGTTGCCGAAATTCACCCCCATCCGCCTTCACCAAAATGCGACCAAGCAGGACCCTCACAGCAGGGAGATGCACCAAATGAACCTCAAAACGTGAGGTGGAGCATAGACAAATGGGAGCAACCAAAGACAAAGAAAAAGAGGTCAACGCCCCTTCAGCCTGAGACTCCAACGCCGCCTAAGAAGGCTGCTCCTCCGGCTCCACTCAGAACGAGACCTGCAATTGCGCCCCCACAGGATAGAAAAATCACAGCGCGCAGACCACCGGCGGAGATCGGAGCGAGTCCGCTAACGCTGGAAAGGTTTCAAAACCGGACGGCAGAGGCCAAAGCTTGTCTGACAAAGGCCAAGATCAATCTCGAAAATTCGAGAAATCTGAAGACCGATATTAAACAGAATGTTACTCAAGCTGTGGAGCGGCTTTACGAGTTGGTCAAAGAGGCTGAAACGGATAAGCCCCAACAGAAAGGACAAAAGGTGGATGACAAGGGGGCGGACAAAGCACCAGCACCAGGAGTCATGGAAAAGGCGGCTCCAGAATATGAAAACGACCTCAAAAAGCAAATCGAGGAACACAGCAAGTTGCTGAAAGAAAACAATGACAGGATGGAAAGCCTTAGAGAAGAAATGGAAAGGCACAAGGAGGTCTTGGAGAAAACCACCTACGCAAACATCACGGCAGGCCCACCCAGAAAACAACTCATGGAGCAAGTGGCGCTGCACTCAGTGGTGGTTTCCTCCAAAGACGAAACGGAGACGGGAGATGAGGTGCTAAACCGAATAAGGGAAGCTGTCAACGCCAAGGAGGGGGGGGTAAAGGTGGACAGGATAAGGAAGGCGAAGGACAGGAAGATAATAGTGGGATGCAGAACCGAAGCAGAGAGGGAAAAGGTCAAACAGAGACTCAAAAAAGCTGAAACACACCTCAACGTCGAGGAGATCATAAATAAAGACCCTCTTTTGATCCTTAAGGACGTTTTGCAGTTCCACAGTGATGAGGATATTGTACGCGCCCTGAGGAATCAAAACGGAAACATCTTTAAAGAGCTAGACAAACAGGATGACAGGCTCGAGATTCGGTACAGAAGGAGGGCAAGAAATCCCCACATGTGCCACGTAGTAGTCAAGGTGTCCCCTAAAATATGGAACCTCATGTGCGAAATAGGAGAAGTTCACATTGACCTCCAAAGGGTCAAAGTGGCGGATCAATCTCCACTAGTGCAGTGCTCCCTATGCCTTGGATACGGGCATGGGAGACGACACTGCAAGGAAAGTGTTGAAAGATGCAGCCACTGCGGAGGCCCGCACATGAGAGTAGACTGTGAAAAATGGACAAACGGGACAACGCCTTCCTGCTGCAACTGCAGGCATGCCAAGCTGGACTCGACGGAACACAACGCCTTCAGCCAAGAGTGCGCCGTCAGGAGGAAGTGGGACGCCCTGGCACGAGCCTCTGTAGCTTATTGCTAAGGTGGTCACAAGAGTAAACTCTAGCGTAACAAACCAACGAACCCGAAAAGAACCCTACCAGGTCCTCCAAGTAAACCTGCAAAAAATGGAAATCGCCACAAATGAGCTCATGGTCGAGGCAGAAAAAGGACAGATTTCCTTTGCTATGGTCCAAGAACCGTATGTCGGGGCAATCAATAAAATGAAAGACTACAAAGGAGCAAGAGTTTTTCAGAGCACCGGTCATGGAGAAGGGACTGTTAAAGCGGCAATAGTCGTCTTTGACCAAGACCTAGATGTCATACAGTGCCCAAAACTTACCACTACCAATATCGCAGTGGTAAGGATCCAAACCAGTGTCTGGGAAGTAGCAGTAGTGTCTTTTTACTTCGAGCCGCGGCCAACACCTATCGAACCCTACTTGGAACAACTTAAGAAAGTGGTAGAGGAAATTGGACCTAGGAGAATCATCATTGGAGGCGATGCCAATGTAAAGAGTACCTGGTGGGGAAGTAACATCATAGATGACAGAGGGGAGGATATGTCGGGTGCCCTGGAAGAAATGAGCTTGCATGTACTCAATCAAGGAGATACCCCCACCTTCGATACCATCAGGGGAGGAATCAGATACACTGGCCACCCAGACGTAACAGCCTGCACCATCGACATGCTCGATCTGATCGAGGGGTGGAGAGTGATGGACGACCTCACGAGCTCGGACCACAATGGCATAACATTCAGCTTAGCTCTCAAAAGAGCAAAAGGGGTAACCATAAGTCGAACAACAAGGCTCTACAACACCAAAAAGGCAAATTGGAACCAGTTTCATGAGAAACTGGCACAATTTAAAATAGATCACAAAATAAACAGTACAGAAATAGATAAATTAGTAGATAAAGTAAAGCTTGAACATGCATTAGTCACATACACAAACATACTCACACAAACATGCACAGAAACCATACCCAAAAAGAAAACAAAAGAAAAACTTACCCCGTCGTGGTGGTCTGAAGAACTCGAAGAGCTGAGGAGGAAGTCCATCACCCTGAAGCGTCGAATAAGATGCGCAGCGCCGGTCCGAAGAGCCAAAGTGGTAGATGAGTACCTGCAAGCAAGAGAAAAATTTCAAACAGAGGTTAAAAATGCACAGACACAGGGTTGGAAGAAATTTTGCGAGAAACAGGACAGGGAGGGAGTGTGGGAGGGAATCTATCGGGTCATTGGGAAGACGACAAAAAGGAAGGAGGAAATCCCATTGAAAAGGGACGGTGAGCAGGTCGACTCACACGAGTCAGCCAAGCTCCTAGCGGACACTTTCTACCCCGAGGACTCAGAAACGGGAGAAAACGCGGAACATCGACTGACAAGGGAAAAGGCAAAGCACATAAATGACTGGGTTCATGATGAACTGCATGACCCACCATTTACAGCAAGGGAACTCACCGCCGCAGTCGAAAGTTTTAATCCCAAAAAAGCCCCAGGGGCGGACGGTTTCACTGCAGATATCTGCAGGCAGGCGATAGGCAACGACCCGGAGGCATTCCTAGGAATGGTCAACAAATGCCTGGCTCTCTCACACTTCCCGATCATATGGAAAGAAGCTACAGTGGTGATCCTGAGAAAGCCAGGCAAAGATGACTACACCAACCCAAAGTCATATAGACCTATCGGACTGCTGCCGGTACTGGGAAAGATCCTGGAAAAAATGCTGATAAATCGTGTCAAATGGCATCTTATCCCGAAGCTAAGTACCCGACAGTATGGCTTTATGCCCAAAAAGAGCACCGAAGACTCCCTCTATGACCTGATGAAGTACATCCGCGGAAAACTAGATCAGAAAAAACTCATCACCATGATATCACTGGACATAGAGGGAGCCTTCGACAGCGCATGGTGGCCCGCAATCAAAGTCAGGCTGGCGGAGGAAAGATGCCCCGTCAATCTTAGACGGCTCCTCGATAGCTACCTGGAAAACCGAAGAGTCAAGGTTAGGTACGCGGGGCAGGAATATGTAAAAGGCACAAATAAGGGATGCGTCCAAGGGTCGATAGGAGGCCCAATACTATGGAACCTCCTCCTGGATCCATTATTGAAGGGACTGGAGGAGCGTGGCGATTACTGTCAGGCGTTCGCAGACGATGTGATCCTAGTTTTTGACGGAGATACGGCCTTGGGGGTCGCTCAAGAGGCAAATGCCGCCCTCGCCTACGTTCAGGAGTGGGGAATCAAAAATAAATTGAAGTTCGCTCCGCATAAGACCAACGCGATGATATTTACCCGCAAACTTAAATATGATACCCCACACCTGAGCATGGGCGGGGTCGCCATAAATATGACGACAGAACTCAAGATCCTGGGACTCAAAATCGACAGCAAACTTACATTTAACGCCCATGCCGCTTATGTTTGTAAGAAAGCGGTGGATATTTATAAACAGCTATCCAGGGCCGCTCGAGCGAGCTGGGGGCTGAACCCGGAAGTTATCCGCATAATATACGGAGCAACCGTGGAGCCCATAATCACGTACGCAGCCAGCGTCTGGGCACCAGCAGCAAAAAAGCTCGGGCTGCAAAAACAATTTAACGCGGTGCAGAGAGGCTTTGCACAGAAGCTCACAAAGGCCTACCGTACGGTCTCCTTGAACTCGGCACTGGTGCTGGCGGGACTGCTTCCACTTGACCTCAAGGTTCAGGAGGCGGCCGCCCTGTACGAAGCGAAGAGAGGAATCCCGGTGCCAGTGCTGAAGGACAGGCAGGTCGAAAAGCTGGTGCCACATGGCCAAATCAGACACCCTGCGGAGATGGCTGCACTCAACTTCACCAGCCTGGTGGACCAAAGCCAAGTGGATGAAAACAATATCCAGGCAGTGCGCATCTACACCGATGGTAGTAAGATTGAAGGAGAGGTCGGAGCAGCGCTATCTATATGGGATGGCGAAGCCGAGACCCAGACCTTCAAACTTAAACTACCATCTTACTGCACA